>JAPYKT020000027.1:4470117-4475117 GCA_028749325.2 Caryopteris x clandonensis | reverse complement strand
GAAAATTGTTATGCTTTTGGGAACAGGACACGGCCGCAGCAAAATGGTCAACAAGGAAAAGGAGAAGTAGAAAAAAGGGGAAATGGCACAACAGAGAACAAAGGGAAGGAAAAGGAGTCACAAGGGGCTACGGCGTGGACGCAGATCAATCGTAGATCTGCACGAGAGACTGGCTTGATTAACTCTAAAATTCGGGGACAGGTTGAGAAGATGCAACACACATATATATCGCAAAATCACAGTAATAATTGTGAGGAAGGACCGGGCTCATCGGTGGCACGAGAAACGGGCGTGCAAAATTTGGAGATCGGGCGGATACAATTGGAAGCAGAAAATGATGTTAATATGGAGAAGGAGACTGAGGAGGGAAGTACAGATGGCAGCTCATCTGAAGGGACGGATGAAAATTTAGAAGATAGTCCGACGGAGGAGGAAGAGGAGGAGAGAGAAACGGATGAAATAGAGGAAGGTGAAACAGGGAGAAAGCCAGATTCAGAGAGGATGACAGAAATAGAAGAAAGGAATCTGGATATAGTACAGGAAAAGGATGGGCAGAGTGTAGGGAAATTAGGGGAAACAGAAGCCAAAAACAGCACACCAACACAACAACAGAGATCAGAAAATGGACAATCCGAGAAGAGGAAAACGGGGGCATCAAGTGACCGAAAAAAGAGAGGAGTGGATGAAATAGGAGGGTCAATATCATCCACGAACATGGGGACGAGGATAACCAGATCACAAGCCCAAAGAGCTGCACGGATGCTAATTCGTCCCCCGAGGGGAAGAAGAAAAGGTGAACCGGTTGGCCGGCATACGCAAAATACCCGTTCCCCCGAGACAGGTAGTGATACGTCTTCTCCATTCTTATAGTATGTCGTTTTCCATGGGAATTTGGAATGCCAGGGGTATTGTAAATAAGCGAACTCTGGATCATACACATTACTTAATTAAGAAAAATAAATTGGTAATACTGGCTATTGTGGAACCAAAAGGGAAAAAAGAACAATTAGATTTTTACACGCGGAGGCTAGGAATGGACATAAGTGCTGGAAATAGAACAGACCAGATATGGGTGTTTGCTGCAGAACATTGGAATATAGAGGTGTTGAGGAACTCAGATCAAATCTTGCATCTACGTGTAAATTCGAGCTTACTTCGAGGACCGATCCTGGTGACGATAGTGTATGTGAAATGTAGCAGAGCACAGAGACAGGAACTATGGGCGGAATTGGTGGAGATTGGGGACACGATTGCGGATCAACCGTGGATTGTGGGAGGAGATTTTAACATATTCTTACATGAGAATGAACGGGAAGGAAGCAATGTGGATAGATCAAGAGAGATGGCAGATTTTGCCAAAGCGGTAGCAGACTGTGATTTAGCAGATGCGGGATATGTTGGGTCAATATTCACGTGGGAAAGGCGGGGTTTACGCGAAAGATTAGACCGAGTGTTGTACAGTGAAAGCTGGTCCACGACGTTTGCTAAGACAAAAGTGACACACCTATCTAGGGTGTTGTCGGATCACTCGCCCTTGCTGATAGAAATAAACTTTACTGAGGAATCACACAGAACATCGTTTAGATTTCAGAATATGTGGACAAAGCACCATAATTTTAAAAAAATAGTGGAAGAAGCGTGGCACGGACGGACAGGATTTTCAGGAATGCTAAATTTGCAGATGAAGCTCAAACGCTTGAAGCAGGTTTTGAAACAATGGAACTGGGAAGTTTTTGGTAACATATTTGAAAAAAAAAATGAGGCACTGCAGGTACACCTGGCGGCCCAGCAAGTATATGATCAAAACCCGACACCAGGTAATAGGGAGGAGTTACATAAAGCCCAAGCACAGTATTTGGTGACGCTACGCATGGAAGAGGAATACTGGAGACAAAAAGCGGCAGTGAAGTGGGTGGTGGAAGGCGAACGGAACACCAAATATTTTCATGGAATGGTGAAACAGAGGCGCTGTCAATCATACATTCATGAGATTGAGGTAAATGGTGAACGCATAATAGAACAAAGCAGAATAAGAAAGTCAGCGGTTGAATATTTTCAACAATTATTAACTGATAGAGCAGAAGATTTAGACAGCATTGACGAAGACCTGCTACCGAAACTGCCATTAGATGTTGATATGGACAAACTATGCGGGAAACCAACAAAAGAGGAGGTGAGGGAAGTGGTGCTTAATATTAACCCTGCAGGTGCTTCAGGTCCAGATGGATTCTCAGCAGTTTTCTTCCAAAGTTGCTGGGAAATAATAGCAGTGGACGTGGAAAATGCAGTGTTCGATTTTTTTGCAGGAGGCAAAATGCCGAGGGCATTTACGGCAACAATGATTGTGCTGATACCGAAAGCTGGTCCAGTCAAGAGATGGTCAGACTATAGACCAATTAGCTTGTGCAATGTTGTTAACAAGATAATAACAAAACTCATGTACAATAGACTTGCTGGGTTGCTGCCTCGACTTTTGACAGAAAAACAAAGTGGATTCATACCAGGTCGGCTCATATCGGATAATGTGCTACTGGCACAGGAATTGATACATGATATAAACATAAGGACGAAACACCCCAACCTGATGATAAAATTGGACATGATGAAAGCGTATGACCGGGTGCAATGGAAATATTTACAGCAGACGTTGACTTGCATGGGATTCCCAGAAAAATGGATCAAGATGATACAAGAATGTGTGGAGGGATGCTGGTTTTCGGTAATAGTAAATGGTCAGCCGGCAGGTTTTTTCCCGTCGTCTAGAGGACTTCGTCAAGGAGACCCACTTTCGCCGGCTCTTTTTGTCATTGCAGCGGAATATCTGTCCAGATGCCTAGATGCGTTTATGCAGAGGAAGAAAGAGATGGCTTATGAGTCTTCCGGGCATGGTTTTATGATCTCCCACCTTGCGTATGCTGATGATGTCGTGGTATTTACGAAGGCCCATGAGGAAGGTCTAACTGGGCTGATGCAGATTCTGGAGCATTATGGGGCAGCGACAGGGCAAAGAGTGAACATTGAAAAGTGTAGTTTCTACGTAGGGAACACATATATAGAGGAATGGGGCAGGAAAATAGAGGGTATCACGGGATTTAGAATGGGACAGCTGCCAGTTACATATCTTGGCGTGCCAATATTCCGAGGAAACATGAGACGCGAGGTCTTTTTTCCGATTATACAGAGGATGTTGAGAAGTGTATCTGGGTGGTCGAAAAAACACCTAACGTTTGGAGGCAGATTGGAGATGATAAGAAGCACGTTGGCAGCCATTCCCACACATGTTTTACAGGTTATGCAGCCCCCAAAAACAGCCATAAAGGAGATGGAAAGAATTCTAGCTGAATTTTTTTGGGGATCCCGAGGAACGGCGAAACGCAAACATTGGATTAAATGGGCACGTGCATGTAAACCGGTTGAGGAGGAGGGTCTTGGATTGCGCAGCATAGAAGAAACGGCTCAAGCATGGAGACTGAAGCGATGGTGGAGATTTCGGGAAGCTAACTCCATATGGGCAAAATTCATGCGGGCAAAATATTGTGTGAAGGGTCTGATAGTTCCAACAAGATGCTGTGCCAACGTACATGATAGCAAAATATGGAAGGATCTGTTAAGGGGACGAGAATTGGCACAGACGAATATTTTTTGGAGAATTGGAAAAGGAGAAATCAGTTTTTGGGATGATGATTGGATTGGACATGGCCCCCTTCGAGAGCTATCGGAAGTTCGGGGTGTCGAGGAAAGACTCTTTGCACATGAAAAAGTTAAAGAATATATATGGGAGGGAAAGTGGCTAGAAGGAAAACTGCGAATGATGTGGGAGACAAAGTTGGGGTTGTCGGAGCAAAAATTACGAGAGATCCTCCAGACACCCATTGTGCAAGGGGGAACAGATATTATGCGCTGGAAACACACTCCAACTGGCGATTTTTCCCTACGATCAGCGTGGGAGGTGGTGCGGGATAAGGGAAGGAAAAATGAGGTGTGGAAAGGTATCTGGAATAAGGGGTTGCAACCAAATATTTCTGTATTCTTGTGGAGACTCCTTCAACGGAAACTGCCGGTAGAAGAATATTATCTGGAACATGGACACAATATAGTACCGAAATGCTGGTGCTGCAAGGCAACAGGTCGACATGAGCTTGAAACTTTCGAGCACCTGTTCATCCGGGGCCAGGTGGTGAATGAAGTATGGACACACGTAGGAGAGCAGCTGGGAGTAGAAATCCCTGAATGGGGAGATAGTGTTAGATGGTTGACGAAGTGGAAGAGCCTAGGAAAAGGAGTGAACCACATAGCTTTTATTTGGCCATGTGTAGTACTGTGGTACATCTGGGTAGCCAGAAATGGTGCTAAACATCGTGATGAAGAATTTACCGCTGCCCGAATTATTGGGCAAACGGAGAAATATTTGAGGTGGCTCATTGCTGCGCGAATGCTGGGAATGGATCAGTGGGTGAGCTCCAGCACTCCGAATGCACAGTGGGTTCGAGATATACCGGTGCCATGCAAGAAGGTGTCGTTAGTACGATGGGAGAGGCCGCCGGTGGGATGGCTGAAGTTAAATACCGATGGGTCTTTCTGCCAGGAGTCAAGACGTGCAGGAGGGGGAGGGTTGATTCGGGATAATCATGGAGAGCTATTAATGGCTTTCCACGCGGAAGTGCAGGCTAAGTCGAGTTTTGAAGCTGAATTAAAGGCTCTTGAAATTGGTTTGCGATACACGCCAGAGGGGGGTAACGTGTGGGTGGAAATGGACGCCGAGGCAGTGGTACACGTAATCAGACATGGAAAACTAGGAGCATGGCAGGTACAACACACGCTAGTACGTATACAGGGTCTAATGGAAAAGCGAAACACACACGTATCCCATATCTTTCGTGAGGGGAATAAACCTGCTGATCACCTTGCAAATATGGGTCAAGAAGCTTGCGGTTCAGTTCAATATGCAGGGCCCTCGGCTTCGCACTATTTACTTGCGTTGGTCCGAATGGACCAACTTG